>JASFYC010000426.1:0-19721 GCA_030412335.1 Botrylloides violaceus
CTTCTGTCCATTGATATTTTATAAATTCATTTCTAGAATTGTCTGACTTGTTGCATGAAGTGTTGGAATTGATAGGCCATGTTTCTTCAGACTTAGCCTGATTGCCATAATCATGTATAGCAGATATTCCTCATGCATCTTGCCCTTTGTGACCACATTCTGCATTCTATTCATGTTGTAGTATGATTAAATCTTTTGTATTCATGACACTTGTTTTAACCCAACCTTTTTAGGGTTCTGTTAGTTTTTGCTTTGTCTTTTGTCAGCCACTTCAATGCCAGCACGTATATAGGCTACTAAGTTTTTTGGTACGTTTGGTAGCCCGCCTATTTTCCCGTGGAAATAACATTACTGATTTTGTATTAAAATTGTGTCATATTATCCGCTTGAATGCCGCGTACTACTGTATAACGTTTGCCACATTGAAATTAATGCGCTTGAGCTTGCCATATGTATGTTTTGGTACCCAGCCTGTTTTACCATGGAAATTTGTAAATAAAACCACAGATTTTGTATTAATTGTGTGATATAATGCATCGCGACGACGGAAGCAACGGAAAAGGCGTTTTGTGGTTCGTATTTTAGGGTGAGCGTGGGAGGAAATTTCCTATCCCACGCAAATACCATGGTGAGCTGTACATTCCTATCCCACCGAAAAACCACCCTCAGATTGTGGTTTCCCCATACTGTAACCATGCAATGCCAGCGGACAAAAGTGTGGGGTTACTGCGTGGTATCCCACCCGGTTCCCGTACTTGACAGTGTACGGTTACCACATCCTAACCATACAGTCGTGTTGACTGGGAAGCATATTGTGCAAAAGGTGTGGCTTTACACGTTCACAATGTGCACCTGCGCAATGCGTATAGTACCACTGCATTGTGGTAGGATTGCAACATAATATGAATTTTTCAGCCAGCACACTGCAAGTTGAATGTAACTTTATGAGAATTATGTCCGCCGAAAAATGCATGCATGCGTATGAGGTAAGCTAGCCAGAAAACTACTGCTACAGACCAGGAACAATTGATGACAAATCAATCAAGTCTAGTATGTAGTAGATTGAAGTCTCACAACGCTTCCTTGAATAAGAATAAGTTCTCAAGATTTGAAGGGCTTACCCTACAGTACTCAGCGAGTAAAGCAGCAAGCAAGGCCAATCAGATCGATTCAGCAGATTTGCTTGTAGATGTTTCTGACGACTCGTTAGGAGCTGTTTCCCTTCGGCATCTACCTTATCGATCTCGTCAATTAGAAAGCCACCATCTAACTGCAGCTCCCATCTCATTTTTCGAGACATTTTTAGTGTCGTCATTCAATCTTGTTGCAACTGTAAAGATACACCAACGTCATCATAGATATACAGCTGAAAGCCAGACTTTCACAAATGCACCTACCAAAAACAGCCTTGAAAATGAATATCTTTCAGGCCAACTTTTCCTCCACGTTCGAACAAGTTGCATCGCAGCGTCTAGCAAACGTCAGTAGCCTGAACATCGTCCTTCTGGCGAATTGGGATGTATTACCCCCCTTTGAGAGCTTGTACCTGTAAAATTATTTAATTCACTCAGTCCTCAAAATTATTGATCTGGGTTGCATTTGCCTACCATTTGATTGTAAATGTCTGGCCGCTGAAAAGCCAACTGTACTAATTTTTCCATCCCAAATTATTGGGTTCAAAGTATATATTATAGAACAATTTTGGAAGACTAAGATATATACCTGTTTTTGCCAAGACTTGAACTTCATGCAACTCCCAGTCGTGAAGCGTTTCTTCAAAGGAAGTGACTATAACTTTTAATGCACTTGAGGTGAGCACTTATGGTGGCCAGTAGCACTGTGTGAAACGAGGAGACTTCAGCCAGTTCAGCCAGGAATGTGAAACAGCAGCAGACGCTATATCTGACCCAACACCGAATTCAACAACAGCAAACTGATACCAGTATCCAAAGTATGCCATATTATAATCTGCTTATATAGGACCTAAGAATATGTACAGCACGGAATAAATGAAAGCAAACATAAGTTGGAAAGGGCATTGGTCAATCATTAGGAAAATGGGAACTATGCAGCTGAAGAAATGATAGCTAGAGCGGTTCACAACGTGGAGAAAAAATACTGTGATTTCATCTGATCAAAACAAAACAATTGACATTATATATCACCAACAATAGATATCATGTGATATGATGCTGTCATCGCTTGCAGTACCAATACATTCTGCATCTGCAGGTGTTAAAAGAGAATTTAAACACGTCGCAACTTGCGCATCAAGCCTCCAGCTAAACATCTCGCTCAGACCCTGATGAACTTACTCCATTGCCGCTTCGTATCGGTTTTCGCTTAGCACATTTACATCTAATATCCTCCATTATCCTGTCAAAATTCTGCTTACATCTCCTTCGCTTTGTTCTTCTTGGTAAAGGCATTGTCGCCGTACTCTACGCTTTTCAAATGCGACAACAAAGCCGCTTTCAATTCGAAAAATTCAAACGGCGCGCGTGTTCTTCGCGCGAATGAAATCGAAGTGGCGTGACGTCAGACGTCTCGCCAGACAGAAATATGCGAGGGAACGGTGCTGATTGGCTGCGCTCGGGAATGCATTTTTACACATTTTGTATCACTGACAAACAGAGGCGAGAGCAAACGCGCTTCTCGCATAATGGCGATTTCTCAGAAGGCGCTCGGTCACTCTGCGTTTTTGTCAGCGGCGAACGACTGAAGCTTAAAATGCTGGCCTTTCCTGTCGTCGCAAGGTAAAATGGCCAAAATCGCGCAGTTAATGTCAATCGGATGTATAACGAGTGCATCCGTAGGTTTATACGAATTGTGAAACCTGCTTCATCGCTGTTTTGCTGTAAGATTTGCGTTGTAATGCCATTTCTTTTTCGGTCGTGGTCGTCGAGACATCGTTTCCAAATTAAAACCCTCAAACCGACTATCGGGAATAATAGCGGTAACATTTGGTCTTTAGTCTGGGTTAGCGGGGATCCCACTTCAATACCGCATAAACCCGTTTCCAAGTACTGGTATCCACCACACTCTTACCACTCCTGGGATTACCACACACATACAGCAAAAACCCACGGTCGGTATCCCCCACACATTCACCATCATTGGGATTACCATGAAATACCAACTCCCTACCGCATGTATTTATGCGGTACTCCCACATATTTACCGCTTTTGGGATCACCATCGGCATACCGGGATTATACCATCGGCATGTATGGGCAACTTCGAGCAACCACCCGAAAACCGCGTGGTTACCACACACCTGTGCTGACTGGGAACGTGCATGCGGGCAGAATCAGCTATGCACAATGCAAACAAATATCAGTGAACTTTTGAACTGCTATGACTAGAAGCCTCCTAGTAGGAGGTATTGCTTCCACCACCGGTTTTGTCATCTCTTTTTTCCATTCTGCAACACTTTTTTTTGGCTGCACTCTGCAAATCCCACCACTTGTTCCACCGACTGGGTCACTCGCGATATGTTGACGGAATTTACCTTGATAATGCAAAGGTATTGCTAAACCATAGGCCAAGCTATTGGTAGTACCGGTACTGTTGAAAATGAGTCGGATCCGTAGAGGACGTGGGCAGCTCTATCAATAACATTACCCTACTGTAGCTGTCTAGCTCATGTATCCTAGGTGCCGTAACAAGCAGGTGTAAACTTTGCCATCTTACCTGTGTTGTCACTTTCTTCCACGCAGCCTGCCGCAACCCGGCTACTTCTGACGAAAAAGAGCCTAATATATATTTTCGATGTTGTTCTACGCCAGTTACAAGAGCATTCATCTCTTCTTGCATAAACCATCACAAAATAAACAAGAAACGACTCCTGCAACAAACTGCAACGCGGCACTGTGCTAAACGGCACGGCACCTAAAGCTATGACATCGCAAAAACCTCGACTTTGCTGAGTAAACGGCACGTTACGTGAACGTTTTGACGCATTCTCTCGGATTTGCGTAAGATGTCTACGAGTTGTTTACGAGGTTACTTCGTAATACCAGAATCCTTACCGAGTTCCTCGCTCGTAAATCGCTCGGTAGCGAAACGGCTAGCGAGCACGTTAACTTAACGAGCGAGGAAAAGTTCATAATGCCGCCCCAGAACTGGTGGCATGCTCGGCGTTTTTCATATTGAGAATTGACCAAATAGAAACAATAACATTATAACAACAACAACACCAATAGCTTAATATTCATCGTCTCATGAAGAATTTCCAAAAAAAGAAATTTTCTTTCGTATCATCTTATTTTTGACCTTTGCCTTCCTGAAACGAGAATAAGCTTGGTCAAAACTCTACAATTTTACCGTTGTTACAAGAAGAAAAGGGGAATAGCAGGTAGTCGGACATTCAAGCTGTATACAGAGAGATTGGTGATATAGCGACTTTGGCAAGTGCAGTTACTGGAAAATAGACGGAGATAGATACATATATATAACAAAAGTCGCCTCTGTGAGATCTTTCAATATGGCAATCTAAATTTTGACTAGCCTGCGATTGCCAGTATGTCAAAATGCGTAAAATATGAATACATATCACAATCACAGACATTCAAATGTTATTGTACCAACTACCAAGCTAATGTACTATGACCTCTCACAGTTAATAGTACCAGCATCATGTTGAGCAAAAATGCAAAGCGAAATTTCCTCCTCCAAGTCACTATACACGGGCTCCATACAGGAATAAGTCATACCAGGTTACTTACCAATTTCCGCCTTAGCCCCGTGTCATCACGCACCCTGTCGTCCAGATCAAGCAACTCTTCTTTGTCTTCGTAGGGTTCGGGCATTATGTCCCCAAGATAGTCAAAAGCAACACTGGTTGAACCAATAGTCTGATTTATTTGAAGTTCTTCGACTAGAGACTCAATGACCTCCAGCTTGCAGGAGTTAATGTCACTCCATTATCTAGAAAACAAAACAAACTAAATTGGAATGGATAAATGTATGATGGACCAAAACAATTAAAATGATTGGTGCAAGGTGCTATAAGGGATCAGTGTAACTGTAATATCAACTTGAAATGACTACGCAGACAGAAAATCATGGACTGTTTGTGATATATTATAAAGAATAAATAATTTCACTCTCACTCATAACTTGATTCAGTGTTATCTCTTCTCCAAGTCAACCTATAATTACAGTCCTTGGCAATTATTCTCAGCAATGCTGTACTTACCAGAAGAATGGGATGATCCTAATGTAGAGATACAGTCATACATATGCTGTTGTGGTACATGTAATAACTGGAGACTTGTCAGGAGTCAGTATCCCCTTGAATCTTGATACTGGTCTACGTGGAGCAGTAGGATTAGTTGGAGGCAGCTTAGGTTTAGGCACACGAGATATAACTCCTTCTATTTCTTCAGAATCAACATCACTGTCAAACCATGTCGGCGGCACAATCCTGAATGCAAACATAACAGTTAGAATTACAATAGTCCTTTCTAACGACCAGCACTCGATTTGCATGCATTGGGTCGGCTCAAGGGAGAGAGATCGCTTGCCGCTGTTCGTCTCCGCGCCTCCACACCTCTCTGCTCAGTCCGTACGCACGGCGGCGACCGGCCCAGGTCGCGCCACAAGCACTGTTTCGATCCAACGTCAAGAAAAATGGGGTCGGGTTTCTATAATTTGGAAAAAGTAATCTGTTATTTTGCACTCCGTAACAATGCGATTTACTAATTCCAAAGACCTGACTTGAGCGATAAGACTATATCGAACAGAGTCCGTCAGTTACTTAAACGCTAATTCATTCATTTACATTGACCTGGCTTCTTTATTTTGGAAAGAAGTCCGTTATTTTTGGATTCCGTAACAATGCAATTTAATCGAAAGAGCTCGACTTTAGCGCGAAAGGACTATATCGAACAGAGTCTGTCAGTTACTTAAACGCTAATGCAGTCATGCTTATTGACGTAGCATCTTTATTTTTGAAAGAAGTCCGTTATTTTTAGTTTCCGTAACAATGCGATTTAATCCAAAGACCTTGACTTTAGCGCGATAAGACTATATCGAACAGAGTCTGTCATTTACTCAAACGCGAATGCATTCATTTACATTGATATGGCTTCTTTATTTTGGAAATAAACCGGTATTTTAGCATTCTGTAACAATGCGATTTTATCCAAAGACCTCGACTTTAACGCGATAAGACTATATCGAACAGAGTCCGTCAGTTACTTAAACGCTAATGCATTCATTCTTATTGACGTGGCTTCTTTATTTTGGAAAGAAGTCCGGTATTTTGGCATTCCGTAGCAATGCGATTTCATCCAAAGACCTCGACTTTAGCGCGATAAGACTATATCGAACAGAGTCTGTCAGTAACTTAAACGCTAATGCATTCATTATCTTTGACGTGGCTTCTTTAATTTTAAAAGAAGTTCGGTATTTTGGCATTCCACAACAATGCAATTTCATCTAAAGACCTGGACTTGAGCGCTATAAGACTATATCGAACAGAGTTTGTCAGTTACTTAAACTCTAATGCAATCATTCACATTGACGTGGCTTTTTTATTTTTGAAAGAAGTCCGTTATTTTTGCATTCCGTAACAATGCGATATCATCCAAAGACCTCGACTTAGCGCGCGATAAGATTATATCGAACAGATTCTGTCAGTTACTTAAAAGGCTAATGCATTCATTATCTTTGACGTGGCTTCTTTAATTTTAAAAGAAGTCCGGTATTTGGCATTCCGTAACAATGCGATATCATCCAAAAGACCTCGACTTTAGCGCGATAAGACTATATCGAACAGAGTCTGTAAGTTACTTTAACGCTAATGCATTCATTCTCATTGACCTGGTTTCTTTAATTTGGAAAGAAGTCCGTTATTTTGGCATTCCGTATCAATGCGATTTCATCTAAATACCTCGACTTTAGCGCGATAAGACTATATCGAACAGAGTCTGTCAGTTACTTGAACGCTAATGCATTTATTATCTTTGACGTGGCTTCTTTAATTTTAAAAGAAGTTCGTTATTTTAAAATTCCGTATCATTGCGATTTCATCCAAATACCTCGACTTCAACGCGATAAGACTATATCGAACAGAGTCTGTCAGTTACTTAAACGCAAATGCAGTCATGCTTATTGACGTGGCTTCTTTATTTTGGAAAGAAGTCCGTTATTTTTGCATTCCGTAACAATGCGATTTCATACGAAGACCTCGACTTAAGCGCGATGAGACTACAACAAACAAAGTCTGTAAGTGACTTAAACGCTAATTCATTCATTATTATTGACCTGGCTTCTTTAATTTGGAAAGAAGTCAGTTATTTTTGCATTCCGTAACAATGCGATTTCATACGAAGACCTCGCTTTAAGCGCGATAAGACTATATCGAACAGAGTCTGTTATTTACTCAAACGCTAATGCACTATTATCTTTTGACGTAGCTTTAATTTTAAAAGAAGTCCGTTATTTTGGCTTTTCCGTAACAATGCGATATCATCCAAAGACCTCGACTTTAGCGCGATAAGACTATATCGAACAGAGTCTGTCATTTACTCAAACGCTAATGCATTCATTTACATTGATATGGCTTCTTTATTTTGGAAAAAAAACCGGTATTTTGGCATTCTGTAACAATGCGATTTTATCCAAAGACCTCGACTTTAGCGCGATAAGACTATATCGAACAGAGTCTGTCAGTAACTTAAACGCTAATGCATTCATTATCTTTGACGTGGCTTCTTTAATTTTAAAAGAAGTTCGGTATTTTGGCATTCCACAACAATGCAATTTCATCTAAAGACCTGGACTTGAGCGCTATAAGACTATATCGAACAGAGTTTGTCAGTTACTTAAACTCTAATGCAATCATTCACATTGACGTGGCTTTTTTATTTTTGAAAGAAGTCCGTTATTTTTGCATTCCGTAACAATGCGATTTCATCCAAAGACCTCGACTTGAGCGTGATAAGACTATATGACACAAAGTCTGTGAGTTACTTAAACGCTAATGCATTCTTTCTCATTGACCTGGCTTCTTTAATTTGGAAAGAAGTTGGTTATTTTAAAATTCCGTATCATTGCGATTTCATCCAAATACTTCGACTTCAACGCGATAAGACTATATCGAACAGAGTCTGTCAGTTACTTAAACGCAAATGCAGTCATGCTTATTGACGTGGCTTCTTTATTTTGGAAAGAAGTCCGTTATTTCTGCATTCCGTAACAATGCGATTTCATACGAAGACCTCGACTTAAGCGCGATAAGACTACATCAAAAAAAGTCTGCAAGTGACTTAAACGCTACTGCATTTATTCTTATTGATCTGGCTTCTTTAATTTGGAAAGAAGTCCGTTATTTTGGCATTCCGAATCAATGCGATTTCATCCAAATACCTCGACTTTAACGCGATAAGACTATATTGAACAGACTCTGTCAGTTACCCAAACGCTAATGCATTTATTATCTTTGACGAGGCTTCTTTAATTTTAAAAGAAGTCCGGTATTTTGGCATTCCGTAACAATGCGATTTCATTCAAAGACCTGGACGTGAATGCGATAAGACTATATCGAACAGAGTCTGTCATTTACTTAAACGCTAATGCATTCATTATCTTGACGTGGCTTTAATTTTAAAAGAAGTCCGGTATTTTGGCATCTGTAACAATGCGATTTCTTCTAAAGACCTGACTTGAGTGCTAAAGGACTTTATCGAACAGAGTCTGTCAGTCACCACAACGCTAATGCAATCATTCACATTGACGGGTATTTTTATTTCTTTTTAAAAAGTCCGTTTTTTTGCATTCCGTAAAAATGCGATTTCATCCAAAGACCTCGACTTAAGCGTGATAAGACTATATGACACAAAGCTCCGTCAGTTACTTAAACGCTAATGCATTCATTCTCATTGGACATGGCTTCTTTATTTTGGAAAATAACCGTTATTTTGGCATTCCGTAACAATGCGATTTCATCTAAAGACCAGGAATTGAGCGCGATAAGACTATATTGAACAGAGTCTGTCAGTTACTTAAACGCTAATGCATTCATTCTGATTGACGTGGCTTTTTTAATTTGGAAAGAAGTCCGTTATTTTGGCATTCCGTAACAATGCGATTTCATCTAAAGACCTGGAATTGAGCGCGATAAGACTATATGGAACAGAGTCTGTCAGTTACTTAAACGCTAATGTATTCATTCTGATTGACGTGGCTTCTTTATTTTAGAAAGAAGTCCGTTATTTTGGCATTCCGTAGCAATGCGATTTCATCCAAAGACCTCGACTTGAGCGCGAGAAGACTATATCAAACAAAGTCTGTAAGTTACTTAAACGCTAATGCATTCATTCACGTTGACATGGCTTCTTTAATTTGGAAAGAAGTTCGTTATTTTGGCATTCTGTAACAATGCGATTTCATCTAAAGACCAGGAATTGAGCGCGATAAGACTATATCGAACAGAGTCTGTCAGTTACTTAAACGCTAATGCATTCATTCTGATTGACGTGGCTTCTTTATTTTAGAAAGAAGTCCGGTATTTTGGCATTCCGTTG
Source organism: Botrylloides violaceus (assembly GCA_030412335.1). NCBI lineage: Eukaryota > Metazoa > Chordata > Ascidiacea > Stolidobranchia > Styelidae > Botrylloides > Botrylloides violaceus. Next base: position 9,534 of record JASFYC010000426.1, read on the forward strand.
CAATGTGATTTCATCCAAAATACCTCGACTTTAGCGCGATAAGAATATCCACAAGCGAAGGATTCAAATTTGTCTAGTACGTCTTTCAAAGTGCGTTCTTCTTCTTTTTCAAACTTGAAACCATGGTATGCGAGCAGAGCTTCTGTACCAACAACGTGAAGAAACGACGCTACTTGTAAACGTTCTGAGAGTTCATCCAACTCTGACAGTACTGCATAATATTTCCATCGTAGTTTGAAGACTTCCCAGTTGTGAGAAAGGTTGGAGTCTATAACTAGAGGCGGTGGTGGTTGAGGACGGCGATAGGCATTCATCCGGCGTACAGGAGCAGTATCAGCTTCAGACTCAGTATCATCGTCAGCCATGGCTTCTACTTTCCTGAGTAATCGGTTCTTTTTTAAAAATCCGCTGCCACCATGTTACGTTCCTTAGTCCTGGGTTACGTCCTCAGATGCAGTCACTAGACACATACTTGTAGCACTGTATTATCAGAATGAGATACACGTGCTCAGTGTTTGAGACACAGACGAGAAAAGGAAAAAGGCGAAGTCTGCGTCATCAACAGAGATGCAAGGCAGTGCATACGAGACTCACGTAACACTCACCTCCCATACCTCACTTTCCGACATAGACAAGGCATACCTATAAAATATACTCATAATTCTGCGCCAGAAAAATATTTTTGCAGGAACTCTGGTGACCCATCAAGAATTTGGAACATCTGGCCAAGTGAGCGAACAACAACGGAAATAAACTCCACGGTGAAGAGAGAAGCGTCCAACAGATCAGAGCCATATCACCACATCTCTTCCTCCACACACAGAGACTTCTGGCCGGACCACCCCCACCGCTTTTACACCCACGTCTATATTAACTCATCAATAAACCCTATTTTATGCACATATTTCCACAGACCGTCACCCAGACCACAACTCTCGGACATTGCATGTGAAATAAATCCGCTTTTGTTCACCAGGAGCCACTTTGATGAGAAAGGGTTCCGAGAACCTGGGAGGTCTTTCATTTTAACCGGGTTTTACTTTGGCCTCCGAGTGACTTCCTACCAGGAACACTCAAACATCACTTCCGGTTACGTCCCGGATACGTTTACGCAACCGGATTTCAACATCCAGTGGCTCCTATCCACAAGCTTTCTCCACCTCCATCGCCTACTCGCCCGCCCTCTCTCCTGTGCCCACCTCAGCTGTGATATAATTGGTTCATTCATTTACCCGCTCTATGACGTCACAATATCTATTATTCTGTTTTAATTCAAATTGTGCTATTACTATTTACGATTCATTCCATCTTCACCTGATGAAGGAGCGGAGCTCCGAAAGCTAGTGAATGTTTCAATTCTCAATAAACTAAGGCTGGACGCTAAATCTGTGGTGATCTTCTTTACAATATCTATTGATCGTCCGCCACCGGCTCCACTAACTCTTCAATTAAATGAAAGGCATTCTGATCAGACGAGTTTCTCTTCCCATACTGGTACATGCCAATAACAACACAGGCGTGAATTACGACAAATGAACCAACGATTACGCCGGTGATCCACACGTCCATCTTTCCTGAATCTGAAAAAAAATAACGAAGTAGTGGAGCCCCGATAAACTTCTTAACTACTTTTTAGTACAGCGAGACTGGTCGATAACTCTATGGTAACCATCCGCTAGGTGACAATAGTGGTCGTAATTTTCTCGATGGTCGCGCTTCGCTGATTTCGAGTACTGTGTTCATGGAGTTCTTAAAATGATTAAGAACTCCATGACTGTGTTCTTTTGGAAGTTAGTTACGGTGGTGTGGTGATGTTTCTGAAGGAGAGTTAACATGTATAATTTTGTCTAATCAGATAGACCGCAGTTCTAAATTAAGTAATCTAATTTCTTTTTGGCTGATCGGTGTCATCTCGCTCTGCATTGAAAGGTAAGTTGACTATTTTATTGTGAAGTACCGGTACAGTATTCTGTTTTGAATGACACTTACTTCCAACGCATTTGGCTACCCTTTGCACTGAGATAAGCTATTGGCCTCGGCGCTGTAAATGATTTTGGGTACTGAGCAGCGCTGGACTTTTTGACTAAGTCTGTTTACTGTGAGATTTTGGGCCCCTTGTTTGTGTAACTAGGTTTCCATTCGTATATGTTTCTTTTGCAGGTAGCGAAAGTTGATCGAACTGCTCATAATTTCTCTTAGTGCTAGCGATTTGCTTGGGCTTGGAAAATGTCGTCTGTGATGTATTTTTCAATTACGCGAGTGGTCATTGCATCGACAACTCATCCAAACACAAAAACCCAGATGTAATCAAGAGACGTCAGTTTCAATGTAAACGTACCGCATCTGATCGTCTTTCCAGCTGGAGAAAATGCCTCGAATATAACACTTGGACTAGCTTTAAACAAATATCCATTTCGTGTTGGAGATGACGTTACGATGATTACGCTGAAAGGGATAGTGATATTCTGTTCATTTTGAAATTGAGTAGGAAGGCTGGATGCACTGGCATTAATGAACCTCGTCAAAATGAAACTATATTGTAACCTTCATATACCGCAGAGAAAGCCGTTAGCATTTATGGCTTTTCGAAGAATAATGGTGGCGATGGCGGGCGATCTGGATGTTAAATCTCTGGCGAATGGTCTTCACGACATTTCAGTCAAGAATGATTGGTTGTAAACAACATATTGATAGACCTAGAAATGCCACGGCATTTTCTACCTTTTTGAGGCGCCTATGGGCGATTGCCGTTGGTGCGCAAATACGGATATGAGAATTTTATGGACAGCAGCATACCTGTTACTCTTGGACTGATCTAACTTCAAATTTCGACCGATAAATTTGTTTTTATCGGTTGATCGCCGTTTTCGCGACGCGGTCGAAGATAATTCGCAAGTTGTAGTCCGTTCGTCACCAAGGATCACTTCATTATTTTGCAAAACGCTAAATTGTGAAGAAAACAAAATTATTATCGACACGTCATTATTTTGAATCACTTTTGGATTTGTGGTTTATTGGGCAGGCGTAAAACACATTAGAAGAAAACCACCCTAATCATACGACAGCGTCATAAATAACACCTACCTCTCAAAAGGTAAAGCAAGGGCAATATAATCTGTCGCAGACGTTCCGTTCGCTAGCATCAAGTAGTCGAGATTGTAGGTATTTATATTTTCGTCAACATTGCTATCTTGATCATGCACTTTAACGATCACGAATATGCAACTGGAATATCAATTATATCAATCACTGTGAAGTAGAATTCATCGCGCGAGCCTAAGCAACTGGGCTGGTGGGTTTCCCTTGGGACGGTATAATCCAGAAAATGTCAGTCATAATGTATGCACACGCCAGAAGCAGGCAACTCTTCACTCACCTTATCGGTCCGTTTTCTTGACTAGGAATGTTAATTGTAACAACTCGCGTTCCAACACTTCCCGATGCCTCTGGCTTTTCGACGAAATCAGGAGCTGAAACAAGAAACAGCAACATTCGAAAAAGTTATTTGACTGATTGCTTGAAGCTCCGTTTAGATTCTGTTCTATTCATATGTTTCTCTTGAGCTGAGCAGAGCTGCCGGGCGATTGATATTGTAAATTCGACATTATTAGTGATTTTGTAAATTTGACATAATTTGTCCTACCTTTTGCATCGGTAACACAACTTCCATTTGTCCATATCACTTCGCCAAAGCCTGCGCAGTTTCCTACACGCACTCCAAGATTGTATCGGGTATTCGGCTTTTCTTCGACGAGATATGTTGTCTGGGTTTTATTGAGAACAGTTTCACGAATGCGTTCAGTAGCAGACAATCCTTGAGGAACGTTATCGTACTTTTCACCGATAATAACCTGCGAATATCGAATATACTCCAACTCTACGAAGCAAGGAAGCAACCCAAAACCTGCAGTCAAACGTATTTTAAACTTAGATTTGGCTAACGAAGTATTGTAGTCACCATAAACGTTAGTAATATACGCACAAACACTTTGTCCGTATTGGCGCCTCGACGATAACATTGAAAAAATCCCGGAAAACTATGTCATTTATCAGACTTTTAACAGGAAACTAAGCTGATACTATGTACACCGAATATGACAATAGTTGGAGCAAACCTTGTAGTTTTGTATAGGGCGTTCTGGGTCGTCGACTGGATTCTTCCATTCAATCTGACAGGAATATCTATTTTTCAGCTGGCTTGAGATCTTTGCCGCTTTTTCGGGCGGACCACCGGTGCGGCGTTTTGTCTCGTTGGTAAGGGTATACTTGTCCTTGCCGACTCCATTCGGCCTTGGGGTGACCTAAACATATAGATTTCAAGAAACAGCATACATATAAAATATCTCGTCTGTAACGCGTACAACGGTAACACAAAATATAATTACAAAAACTTGCAAAAATCACGCACTTACTTTTATTTCGTACAGCATCCCCTTCGTAACGTCTACAGTGAAAGTTCCGTCGGGAATCATCTTTGGAGATTTCGTGAAATGATATATTTCGCTTGCGTTTGCAGTATTTGTGACAGTTATTCTGATAATTATTTATATAGTTATACTTAGCACAGAGATAAATGTAATCTGAAGAATGTAGCCCAGATTGCAATTAATACGGAGAAGAAGCTATGTTTCTGAAATGTCTAGTCAAGGTGAAACTTGGTCTCAAAGATCACGGTCGCACCACGAGAAGCCGCTGAGGATTAAACTACTCTGTTTAAGAGAAAGTAACTATACCGTACCTGTGTTCAATACAATTTCATCTTTCATATATGAGCTATCACCATGTTTTGACCAGACGCGGTTTGAAAAGTTGTTGGGAGAATATCTAAGTACAGTAACTATATATACGCTAGTTACCTGTGTTCAATATTTTGTGCGTTAGCGTTTGATTTCCATCGTACAGTGAGCGTGCGTGAACATACATCAGCTTCGATGATCGCGAACTCTGGAGTACTCGGTACTGAACGAAAAACAATGCAAGGTAACGCGAGGAGTTTGTGTAGCAAAATATGAGTACCGGAAGCGTTAAGCACTCTCATGATTAGTGAGGGACATGGTCTCCTTGCGCGACAGCTGAGTCTGTTTTTATAGGGACTCATCGCCGGTCGAATGAATTCTTATCAATAATTCTATAACACCGCTTTAAAGAAGGTAAAAATAGGGGCATCTGTAGCAACACTCCATAATACGACATGGTCCATCGCGATTAACAGAAAATGATGGTTGTAACCTACTTGGAATAGCGTCCCAATCAAACATATACAGTTTACCGGTCAATGTAAAGTCAATATTCAATTTTTTCTCGAAATTTCCAGCTCGATTTTCAGCGAAACATGTGTATGTCCCTTCGTCTGCCAACGTCGTCTTTGCAACGTCTAGTACAGATTTCCCGGCAGTCTTGGTTTGGAACACTCTGTTACTGTTGGCGATTGGCACTTCGGTTGATGCGAGATTCCAGTACACATTTGGGAAAGGCACACTGTCTGCAGAGCAGGTTGTCTGTACTTTGCTGTCGACTCCAATCGTCAGTTCAGTATCGGGTAATGTGAGGGTGGTGAGATTTGCTACAATCATACATATGTTGAAATGTCATTTCATACGTTAAATATTTTTTGGCAAACTTACCCATTTCACAAATGTAAGGTAGGTTGCTTGAAGGTGAGACGTCTGTCCATCCACTTGCTGTTAACGCGATTTTGGTATTCTGTCTTATGCTGGTTCCTCCATCGGACCTGCGCAATTACTATAGTCAGATGACGCTACATGGCCATACGCGACTAAACGTAGGCCTGCGTCTTACCATCCACTTATGAAATCAGCACTTCCTCCGCTGTCCCACGTGACAGTGTTTCCATTGACGTTGCCGCCACAAAAGAATTGCCCGTTTCTGTAAGTAGAGAAACAAAACTCCTTCCTTTACAATGAAGAACGGCATTGTTTTTTTATAGTCCACTTATTATAAATTCCCCCACAACTCAAGAAATATATATCAGACTTCCTTGTAACGTGTAAGTAAGTTCCTCAGATATTGCAATAGTATAGCCTATACGTACGATCGAGAAGAAAATTAATTTTGTTAACTCACATAATGTTACTTCTGATGACGTCATTTGTCGTTTGGTCATAAATTTCCACAAGTCGCGATCCTTTGTTTTCACAAGCAGTCTTGGCCGCATCCCAACTAACATTGTCCGTGCGATGGAGCACATACGTATGCCCGGCTTGCAAAAAGGTTGTCGGTAAAGCTGCGATTAGAAAACGTTGATAGAATGAGCGTTGTAGTGGAAGGAAACCCTTCGGTCTTGCCCCCTGGGCGTTGAACCATAGAGAGAACACCGTGGTCCTATGCCAATTTCAAGAGAACTCTGTGGTTTTACGCCAATCTTGATTTTTAAAAGAGTTTAGCTACAAACTAATGGCTTGGCGCTATACTGGTAATGCTGGCGGGTGCTCTGTAGTCTGCATGCGTCAGTTGCAACTTGCAGGAATGAATATCTTATTCATTTGACCCTTCTACAGTATTCGAGCAAGTAAAAGCAAAACTGTAACATGTTGAAGGATCCATCAGTAGGCAAAGCTTGTCGCCATGATGCCTTGTAGTGAAAGTGTTTCATTGCTAAAAACTTGGCTTACCGGTATTAAGACTGAAACACAGGAGTAAGTCGTTTATGTTAGTTCATATGGACGCTATATTAAATTTCAGCCACACCTTTTTGACATATGAATTTCTTTGATTTTGAACAATCGAGATCGTTCCGCTTATGCCAAACAAGTGCGCAGTCCTCGTTGTTTCCAAAGTTGTTTGGCTCTTTCGTATTCCTGAAATATTACTTCTTTTCCAAGTTCTATACAGATACCGAGGATTATGTAAGCTAATGAAGTGTTGCGCAGAGTATCACTTTAAAGGTAATAGAGATGTGACGAATAGGTTTAGGCAATGTTACCAGCATATTTCTGGGTGTAGTAAGTGGTAGTAGGCTAATATACATATCATTCACGACGTAGTATAAAGTTTTAATTAACCCGCCACTTATTTAAAATAAGAGGAATAGGGTGAGTTGATCTTACAAGTATAATTCTGTGTATAGTGAGCTGCAGTACCGGTACACATTTCACATAATCGCCCTAAAAGCCGACAGATTTAATGAGAGGATAATTTATTGTACGTCGGTCCAAGTACAATCATAACCAAACCACACACCATACCAATTCGTATAATTTTCCGTAGCGCCATGCGCTGCAGTACCGTCCAACCATATCCAAGTTCCGTCCTGTGCTCTATCAGATGCTCCAATCCATCTCCCGTCGTTTGAACTGCAAGGGAATACAATTTTCATGATTAGATCAGCCATGTGAAAAAGTTGGTGTCAGGTCAGTATTTATTAATGCCTCAGATCGAATTAATGATGCTTTCTATTGAGTTTTCAGCCTAACCAAAATCTAAATATCATTTTTCCATACTAAGTATTGATGAACGTAGTCAGAGATTGTGTGTCGATCCGTACGAGATGATATCCTGCCTTCTGACATTCTGCCTTCGCTTCAACCCAAGTTGTTGCGAAATCAGAGAAGTAGAGTTGGTTTAGATCAGTGAATAATACAGATTCTGAAGATTACAATGAAGTAAATAAAATTAAATAATACATTGATATTGATTTGAATTTTGTACTTACTTTGACATATGTACTTCCGTGTTTGTGATGAGCATCCATAATCTCTCCAGACGCCATCATTATTAATGACTGCACAGTTCCCTCCATTTGACTCGTCAGATTTCCTAGAATAATGAAGATCAAGTAATGAAGAATATCCAATAGCAGTTGCATTTTTATTACTTTGCCTGCCAGACTGACACGATTTAACGATTTTCGCCAGCCTGACCGAACTGACAATATGTTGTTCGTGCATCATTATTATTATTATTATGTAGAAGATCATGTGGCGCTTATCACCGGGTGGCGTTTTGCACCACGAACAAGACAGGCTGGAGCAGATACATGGATACAGTAATCGTGATACATGATACATGAATACAGCAATCGAGACACATGATAACATGGATATAGTTGTGTAAGTTCTTAGCGCTTGATCGTGGCTAAAAACGAGAGGCTGTAATTGGTAGTATCGAGTATTGCTGACTCCAACTAATAACCTTTGTGTTGATCTGACGAAGTCCTTGGTGAGTGAGAATCCCTTTATTGTCAAAAGATCGTCGCAGGAAATATCAGAAACACTCGGAAATAGCGAATAATCAACTGGAATTTGGCTAACTGCTACTGCGTAAACGGCTAACGTTAAAGAATTGTCTGTGATACTCTATAAATAAAAATACGACATAAAACACAAGTACAACAGCATGCAGCGAAACCAGCAGAAAGCGAATGCGGGGCGTGGTGGAACGTGTGCTCTTAAATAGGTGCTGGGCGTGTAGGCAATGATTGGAGGCTAGAGATTGAAGTCTCTAATAATCAAGCGTCACAATACACTGATTACGGACAAAATAATAAGTGGTACAGATAACTATGTGAAAGTGTGTGATTGGGAACTGCGTTACCAGAATCTAAGTAAATAGAGGAGACCAGTGACGTGATTATAAACACACGTCACGTGCGAAAGAGTGATGAATTAAATCTCGTCAAATATTTTGATCGACGGGGGTGATACGAGGTACTCATTTAAAACCACCGTGACAATAGTAATCGTGAAACATGATACATGAATACAGTAATCGTGAATATAGTAATCGTGTCAATACCTCCGGCTTATAGGCCGGATCACTATTACAATCACGGTTCTCCGCACTTCCCCGATACCGACTGCCGGGCAGGGAAGGAACGGATACCAATTTTAAAGTCTTCGATTTGACTCGGTCGGGAATCGAACCCGCAACCTCCCGATCAGAGAGCGGACAGTCTATACCCCTCGGCCAACTGGGCTGTTCGTTCATGCAATAGCGTTGTAAAACTTCTTCCCGTCCATATATTCAACCACGCTAGTTGTCGATAGATAGCTAATAATATGTACTTCACGATGGTCATACCTAATTGCAAAATAGTCCCTAGGAGCGGAAAACCAATATTTACTACTTTTAGGGGTAGAAAATTGAGGTTTGAGAGACGGACTGGAGGCTGAGGTGGAGGAGGATTGGTAAAACGGGATGTATTTAGGTACAGACTTATTCGTAATACATTTTTTATACGAATTATTGATTTTTAGCAAAAATTTTCATAATAGGTAGGGGTGCGGGGTGAGGGGGCAGGAAGTGGGTCATTTATATGGGATGATGCGGATTGCACAGGGGTATTTTAGAAAGTACTTTATGCCACTATTGTTTACCCAATATAACAATTAGCTGATAATTAGGTTAATTATGATTGACGGATCAGAAATCGGGGGCGTGGTTTGTGGGCGTGGTTGATAATAAAATAGCTAAAAACGCCTGAATGGCAAAATTGTTTTCAAATTTTTTCACGTATTTATGTTCCTCACATCTACAGCATTGTTTTAAAGTAGGTTTCATGCGGATATGACGGGAGACCACATTGGGCAGATTCCTGGCAGTCAACGGTATAGGTCAGAAAAACGCCTGGCAGGCAAAGTGCACACTCAATCACAAAATAAGTAGAATGATAGAGAGTCGATTTTCGAGTCGATGACGAGTCTCCCGTCATTAAAGGCCTGTACGTATGTAACGTAATATCGACCATATGCCTTCCGACACACGAACAGAACAAGCACTGTTATAGTCGATTGTTCTTATGTTCTACTAACTAGACACCAATCGATTGCATCTTTGAACTAAACGCTGCTCGGTCGTCTGAGTCTACTGTGCCTTATATTCTACATTCCAGACGTTAAACCATGCATTTTGTCTATTGTCCGATCCAGGTAAATTTTCAGGCGCAAGAAAATTCACCACAGAAATGAAGCCTTGATTTATTAAGAATAACATTATTATGCTGTAACGACCTAAAGTAGGCTTTATTAAACTTATTCACAGAATCTGAAAACAATTGATTACAAACCAAACACCAACGCTACACCGCACGCGGTCGAACACAAATGACTAAGAGATACACTGAAACCACACCTTAACAGATAGACAACGGAAAAGCAATTAATTAGCAATTTAGGGGAAAGACAAAACCAAGGATCGCATTAGTCAGATAATTAGTCAAAGAATACCACA
>JASFYC010000427.1:0-16353 GCA_030412335.1 Botrylloides violaceus
GGCTGTGTCGACCTCGCGACTACGTCGACCTAGCTGACGTCACGCGCCTCAAGTCGATAAGGGCTCTTGTTTACATGCTCTTCGCAACGTCGACTCGACCGGTGTTGCGGTGCTATTTTCGACATCGTACTTCTTCACTCGTTTTGTCGAAGCCACGCTTGATTGTTTGTGTGAGGCGGCGTTTACGTATTTCAGAGTTTTGTGGAGAGGTGTAGGCTAACGGTATTGATACGATGAGCAAAAAAACGCGCTCGGAGTCGTGGACAGAGGAAGAAACATTTCTATTGCTTGATGTGATAAGAGAACAAAACATAATTGAAAAAATTGACGGCGCGAAAGCGAGAAATCAGAAATACTATATGAGTGTTGCTGCAGAATTCACTAAAAGAGGATTCAACAGAGATTGGTGAGTTTCGCTATATGTGCACTGTGTCCTATTTTTTACTCAATTTGGTTAAAAATAGGTCTCAGATAAACAAGAAATGGAAAAATCTTAAGGTACAGTACTTCATGTGGTTGAATAAAGCATCCAAATCTGGTGAAGGGGCTGTCTCGTGGATCTACTATCCCAAGATGCATGAGTTGATGTCTGAAAGACCGAGGACTCGGGTATGTCTAGCCTTTTGTGCAAAAATTCAAACACATCACTGCTTCACATAATTAAATTTTTTGTTTATCGCCGCTACACCCTGGGGATACATGGGAGGGCGTAGGCCTATCATTTGTCGAAACGTACGGTACCTTACTTTTGTGCATGGGTACTGTATCAAGCAGATTTGAACACATCAATTTAACCTATCTCATATTTTAGGCATTCTTGGGAAACTTGTCAAGCGTCGACAAACTCGGCCAACGCTATGGTAAGTTTCCTGATGAAGGAGCGGAGCTCCGAAAGCCTGTGAATCATATTCCAATAAACTAGACTGGACGTTAAATCTGTGGTGACTTGTTATATTTATTACTGTTAGATGCAGGAAATCGTATTGTGGATCTTGGTTTATAGGACCTAGTGCTGACGAGGGAACAGAAGAGGCGGCTGCAAGTGAAGAGCTCCTGCAAGCTGATCAATCTGACATCATTAGTAAGATATAACGTACCTTTCCGTAATGACAAATTCATATATATATACAAATTAACATATTGCAGCATTAGATGTCGAATTCGTGAGTACTAGTGGTAGCACAGCTGCGCAAGAGGCAAATGTAAGCATGGCCACTGAGGAAGACCCGCAGCTCTTCCCAAGTATGTCCAGCACTACAGCAATTGATGAATCAGAAGAGAGCACTTCAAGCGGACGAAAGCGAGCATCTGGTGTGTAGCTTCTATTCGAATTAGATTTTCACAGTAGAAGCTGCTCTGTTTCGTGTTTGTATATTAAATCCCCAATCTAGCCCAGACCTGGTGCAATTTCTTAATGGGGAACTGGCATTTAAAATATTACCTAGTTGCAGCCATGCCCAATATCTTCCAATAATCATTTGAATTGCCAGAAAGTACAAGTTATCTCTAAACCTGGGATATGTGAAATTTAGATGGATCCAGAAGCCAGAAACAAGACCGAAGAAAGAAAAGAAGTATGTCGCATATGTTGTATTGCCATTGCAGTTCATATATATGATCCATCCATATTTAGGTGACGGACAATAGGACAAGTTCATTGCAGAGTACAAGGAGCAATGTGAGAAGGACAGAGAAAGTAGAGAGAAAATAATGAAGGCAATGAATGACACAATAATAGAGTCCATACAATACCTGGTATCGAATCAGGAACCGGCCGTTGTACTCCGGATGCCGAAGACATCAACCCCAGACCCGCAAAATGATACCGAGTAAAATGTCAAAACTTTTGTCATTGAAACACTTCATTTTTTCTTTAATGTCATGTTTTAACAAGCTGAAGGACGAATTACTCACACTGGGGAGGTCAACTTTCAATTTGACCTGGCCACACAGCTTTTCCTAGTTCAACACTCGTACTCGTTCAACACTTGGTGATTTTGTACCTTTTAATGCTTTTACCTTTTTATCGGTGGTTTCGTGCATTGTCAGCAATACTGTTCCCTTATTTCATAATATTTCGTTCATTTAACTTTCTTATAATATTTCGTCAAGTGCAATTTCTTTCATTTAAATTTTATTAAATAAGAAACACAACTGTGTAATGAAACATGAAAACGAATGGTGATATGGTAGGAACATGATGTGGATTCTTTAAAGGTGACTCTATAACAGAGTTATTCCGTTTACATCGAGGTAAAAAAATTGGGCTGAACAACTCATGCAAAATGAGGGCGGGGCAGCTCCGAAGCATATTACCTGAATGACTGTCGCAATGGTTGAGTTGTGGACAAATACTGAACTAAAGTTCTCCGAATATTTTCCTCATTTCTAGTTTCTGCTGACTGAGGCAGTGTCTTGGTCGGTGGTTGTTGTAAGTCAATTGAATATTCATGATGCTCAGGTATAGCCGTATTGTCTGTCTCGCATATATTATTTATAGCACAGCATGTAGCAATAACTTGAGGCACCATATCAATAGAGACAGCCAACTTTTTTCCTAGGATTCTCCAGCGAGCCTTCAACCGCCCAAAGGCATTTTCAACATATATCCGAACACTGCTGTGATATGCGTTGAATGACTCCTCTTCCGGAGTAAGTCCATAACCAATATACGGCTTCATTAACCATTGCAGATGTGGATAAGCTGGGTCACCCAGAATTAAAAGTGGAATTTCCGTGCCATTCAGTTGAATTGGAGATTTAGGCAACTGCTCAAAATGTTTGTAAAGGCCAGAACATTTGAAAACAGTAGCATCATGTGTGCTGCCAGGCCACTCCACATTTATGTCTCGAAACATGTACTGATCATCAACTACTGCTTGTAGAATGATGGAGTCCCATCCCTTCCTGTTAGTCCAGTCTTTCTTTCCATCTCCTGGAGCAGCGATAGGAATATGGCTGCCATCAATACATCCTACCACTTGAGGAAATTTATGCTTTCTTCGGATACGGTTGGCAATTTCTTGACCTTCCTGCAGATTGGGCCATGAGATAAACATATCCAGTCTTTTGTTTATCGCCCTGCATAATAGCTGAACACACTTGCACACAGATGATTTGCTCACTCCAAAAGCATGAGCGACAGTTCGATACTCAGCTGAAGATGCTAGCATGTATATGGCAATGCCAGTTCTTTTATCAGCAGGAATAGGCTTTCGCACTGTGACATCCTCAGGCTTTATGTCATCATAAATAATTTCAAGGAGTGACATAAACGTCTCTCTAGTCATTCGAAAGTTTTCAATCCATTGGGCATTGTTGTACCCTGCCACATCACTTTCCCAGTACACCCCAGACCTGCCATACATCCATAGTCTGCCACTGCGCTTATCAACCCAAGCTATATTCTTCATCAAATAGCTAATAAACTTTATACGACGCTGCTTTACGTCCTCTTCTTCCGCCAGAGTATTTTCAATTGCATCGATTGCAAACTTGAAACTCAGAAGTACGCACAATTTCGTTGATTTTTTTGACATGGTGACAAACGGTATATAATATCCTGGAATGAAAACAGCATACGGTACCCAGTTCCTGACAGCAACGCAAAATGGATAGGGTAGAGTTTCAGGTAACACATTGAGCCGTACCGGTTGCACAACGTCACTGGGTGGGTGGAATTGCCCCGATGCTTTTATCTAAGCAACCCGCTTGACCATCGCGTAGCATAGTTTATATCCTCATACAATATTGCAACCTTGCGAGCAACCGCCCACAACACCAGCTCTACCCAGACGGTTCGGCCAGACCCACCACCCACTTAGCAACCTACGGTACCTATGCTACACCTACCCAGTTGAGTTTTCCGGCAGAAAATCACATCTTGTACTATCACCTGCTAAGCCCCAAAGTTTAACGAAAAGCACCATGCCTAAAACAGCCCGCAATTAAAGCACAACATGAACGGCAGCCGCGAGCGCGATGTTTACAGCCGCTAAGTCGATCAAATTCCACCTCTCCACTTCGTCCTAGACGACAAGTCGACATAGCGCATTTGCCTTTTTCTTCTGGCCGAAAATGAGAGAGACGACGACGCACATCGTCTCAGGAGACGGCTTAAGTGGTCCATGTATTATTGACGTGGCTTCTTTATTTTGGATAGAAGTCCGGTATTTTTGCATTACGTAATAATGCAATTTTATCCAAAGATCTCGACTTGAGCGCGATCAGACTACATCAAACAAAGTCTGTAACAGGGTCTGTCAGTTACTTAAACGCTAATGCATTCATTCTGATTGACGTGGCTTCTTTATTTTAGAAAGAAGTACGTTATTTTGGCATTGCGTAGCAATGCGATTTCTTCCAAAGACCTCGACTTGAGCGCAATAAGACTATATCAATCAAAGTCTGTAAATTACTTAAACGCTAATGTATTCATTCACGTTGACATGGCTTCTTTAATTTGGAAAGAAGTTCGTTATTTTGGCATTCCGTAGCAATGCGATTTCATCTAAAGACCAGGAATTGAGCGCGATAAGACGATATCGAACAGAGTCTGTCAGTTACTTAAACGCTAATGCATTCATTCTGATTGACGTGGCTTCTTTATTTTAGAAAGAAGTCCGTTATTTTGGCATTCCGTAGCAATGTGATTTCATCCAAAATACCTCGACTTTAGCGCGATAAGAATATATCGAACTGAGTCTGTCAGTTACTTGAACGCTAATGCATTCATTTCATTGACATAGCTTCTTTATTTTTGAAAGAAAACCGTTATTTTGGCATTCCGTAACAATGCGATTTCATCCAAATACCTCGACTTTAGCGCGATAAGACTATATCGAACAGAGTCTGTCAGTTACTTAAACGCTAATGCATTCATTCTCATTGACGTGGCTTCTTTAATTTGGAAAGAAGTCCGTTATTTTGGCATTCCGTAACAATGCGATTTCATCTAAATACCTCGACTTTAGCGCGATAAGACTATATCGAACAGAGTCTGTCAGTTACTTAAACGCTAATGCATTCATTCTGATTGACGTGGCTTCTTTATTTTAGAAAGAAGTCCGTTATTTTGGCATTCCGTAGCAATGCGATTTCATCCAAAGACCTCGACTTGAGCGCGATAAGACTATATCAAACAAAGTCTGTAAGTTACTTAAACGCTAATGCATTCATTCACGTTGACGTGGCTTCTTTAATTTGGAAAGAAGTCCGTTATTTTGGCATTCCGTAACAATGCGATTTCATCCAAATACCTCGACTTTAGCGCGATAAGACTATATCGAACAGAGTCTGTCAGTTACTTAAACGCTAATGCATTCATTCTCATTGACGTGGCTTCTTTATTTTGGATAGAAGTCCGTTATTTTTGCATTCCGTAGCAATGCGATTTTATCCAAAGACCTCGACTTGAGCGCGATAAGACTATATCAAACAAAGTCTGTAACATGGTCTGTCAGTTACTTAAACGCTAATGCATTCATTCACGTTGACATGGCTTCTTTAATTTGGAAAGAAGTTCGTTATTTTGGCATTACGTAACAATGCGATTTCATCCAAATACCTCGACTTTAGCGCGATAAGACTATATCGAACAGAGTCTGTCGGTTACTTAAATGCTAATGCATTCATTCTGATTGACGTGGCTTCTTTATTTTAGAAAGAAGTCCGTTATTTTGGCATTCCGTAGCAATGCGATTTCATCCAAAGACCTCGACTTGAGCGCGATAAGACTATATCAAACAAAGTCTGTAATTTACTTAAACGCTAATGCATTCATTCACGTTGACCTGGCTTCTTTAATTTGGAAAGAAGTTCGTTATTTTGGTATTCCGTAACAATGCGATTTCATCCGAATACCTCGACTTCAGCGCGATAAGACTATATCGAACAGAGTCTGTCAGTTACTTAAATGCTAATGCATTCATTCTGATTGACGTGGCTTCTTTATTTTAGAAAGAAGTCCGTTATTTTGGCATTCCGTAGCAATGCGATTTCATCCAAAGACCTCGACTTGAGCGCGATAAGACTATATCAAACAAAGTCTGTAAGTTACTTAAACGCTAATGCATTCATTCACGTTGACATGGCTTCTTTAATTTGGAAAGAAGTTCGTTATTTTGGCATTCCGTAACAATGCGATTTCATCCAAATACCTCGACTTTAGCGCGATAAGACTATATCGAACAGAGTCTGTCGGTTACTTAAATGCTAATGCATTCATTCTGATTGACGTGGCTTCTATATTTTAGAAAGAAGTCCGTTATTTTGGCATTCAGTAGCAATGCGATTTCATCCAAAGACCTCGACTTGAGCGCGATAAGACTATATCGAACAGAGTCTGTCAGTTACTTAAATGCTAATGCATTCATTCTGATTGACGTGGCTTCTTTATTTTAGAAAGAAGTCCGTTATTTTGGTATTCCGTAACAATGCGATTTCATCCAAATACCTCGACTTTAGCGCGATAAGACTATATCGAACAGAGTCTGTCAATTACTTAAATGCTAATACATTCATTCTGATTGACGTGGCTTCTTTATTTTAGAAAGAAGTCCGTTATTTTGGCATTCCGTAGCAATGCGATTTCATCCAAAGACCTCGACTTGAGCGCGATAAGACTATATCAAACAAAGTCTGTAAGTTACTTAAACGCTAATGCATTCATTCACGTTGACATAGCTTCTTTAATTTGGAAAGAAGTCCGTTATTTTGGCATTCCGTAACAATGCGATTTGATCTGAAGACCTAGAATTGAGCGCGATAAGACTATATCGAACAGAGTCTGTCAGTTACTTAAACGCTAATGCATTCATTCTGATTGACGTGGCTTCTTTATTTTAGAAAGAAGTCCGTTATTTTGGCATTCAGTAGCAATGCGATTTCATCCAAAGACCTCGACTTGAGCGCGATAAGACTATATCAAACAAAGTCTGTAATTTACTTAAACGGTAATGCATTCATTCACGTTGACCTGGCTTCTTTAATTTGGAAAGAAGTTCGCTATTTTGGTATTCCGTAACAATGCGATTTCATCCGAATACCTCGACTTCAGCGCGATAAGACTATATCGAACAGAGTCTGTCAGTTACTTAAATGCTAATGCATTCATTCTGATTGACGTGGCTTCTTTATTTTAGAAAGAAGTCCGTTATTTTGGCATTCCGTAGCAATGCGATTTCATCCAAATACCTCGACTTTAGCGCGATAAGACTATATCGAACAGAGTCTGTCAGTTACTTAAATGCTAATGCATTCATTCTGATTGACGTGGCTTCTTTAATTTGGAAATAAGTCCGTTATTTTGGCACTACGTAACAATGCTATTTCATCCAAATACCTCGACTTTAGCGCGATAAGACTATATCGAACAGAGTCTGTCAATTACTTAAATGCTAATGCATTCATTCACGTTGTCATGGCTTATTTAATTTGGAAAGAAGTTCGTGTTTTTGGCATTCCGTAAGAATGCGATTTCATCCAAATACCTCGACTTTAGCGCGATAAGACTATATCGAACAGAGTCTGTCGGTTACTTAAATGCTAATGCATTCATTCTGATTGACGTGGCTTCTATATTTTAGAAAGAAGTCCGTTATTATGGCATTCAGTAGCAATGCGATTTCATCCAAAGACCTCGACTTGAGCGCGATAAGACTATATCAAAAGAAGTCTGTAAGTTACTTAAACGCTAATGCATTCATTCACGTTGACCTGGCCTCTTTAATTTGGAAAGAAGTTCGTTATTTTGGCATTCCGTAACAATGCGATTTCATCTAAATACCTCGACTTTAGCGCGATGAGACTATATCGAACAGAGTCTGTCAGTTACTTAAACGCTAATGCATTCATTCTCATTGACGTGGCTTCTTTATTTTGGATAGAAGTCCGGTATTTTTGCATTACGTAACAATGCAATTTTATCCAAAGATCTCGACTTGAGCGCGATCAGACTACATCAAACAAAGTCTGTAACAGGGTCTGTCAGTTACTTAAACGCTAATGCATTCATTCACATTGACGTGGCTTCTTTAATTTGGAAGTAAGTCCGTTATTTTGGCACTACGTAACAATGCGATTTCATCCAAATACCTCGACTTTAGCGCGATAAGACTATATCGAACAGAGTCTGTCAATTACTTAAATGCTAATACATTCATTCTGATTGACGTGGCTTCTTTATTTTAGAAAGAAGTCCGTCATTTTGGCATTCCGTAGCAATGCGATTTCTTCCAAAGACCTCGACTTGAGCGCGATAAGACTATATCAATCAAAGTCTGTAAATTTCTTAAACGCTAATGCATTCATTCAGGTTGACATGGCTTCTTTAATTTGGAAAGAAGTTCGTTATTTTGGCATTCCGTAACAATGCGATTTCATCCAAATACCTCGACTTTAGCGCGATAAGACTATATCGAACAGAGTCTGTCGGTTACTTAAATGCTAATGCATTCATTCTGATTGACGTGGCTTCTATATTTTAGAAAGAAGTCCGTTATTTTGGCATTCAGTAGCAATGCGATTTCATCCAAAGACCTCGACTTGAGCGCGATAAGACTATATCAAAAAAAGTCTGTAAGTTACTTAAACGCTAATGCATTCATTCACGTTGACCTGGCCTCTTTAATTTGGAAAGAAGTTCGTTATTTTGGCATTCCGTAACAATGCGATTTCATCTAAATACCTCGACTTAAGCGCGATGAGACTATATCGAACAGAGTCTGTCAGTTACTTAAACGCTAATGCATTCATTCTGTTTGACGTGGCTTCTTTATTTTAGAAAGAAGTCCGTTATTTTGGCATTCCGTAGCAATGTGATTTCATCCAAAATACCTCGACTTTAGCGCGATAAGAATATATCGAACTGAGTCTGTCAGTTACTTGAACGCTAATGCATTCATTTCATTGACATAGCTTCTTTATTTTGGAAAGAAAACCGTTATTTTGGCATTCCGTAACAATGCGATTTCATCCAAATACCTCGGCTTTAGCGCGATAAGACTATATCGAACAGAGTCTGTCAGTTACTTAAACGCTAATGTATTCATTCTCATTGACGTGGCTTCTTTATTTTGGATAGAAGTCCGGTATATTTGCATTACGTAACAATGCAATTTTATCCAAAGATCTCGACTTGAGCGTTATCAGAATACATCAAACAAAGTCTGTAACAGGGTCTGTCAGTTACCTTAACGCTAATGCATTTATTCACATTGACTTGGCCTTTAATTTTGAAATAAGTCCGGTATTTTGGCACTACGTAACAATGCGATTTCATCCGAATACCTCGACTTCAGCGCGATAAGACTATATCGAACAGAGACTGTCAGTTACTTAAATGCTAATGCATTCATTCTGATTGACGTGGCTTCTTTATTTTAGAAAGAAGTCCGTTATTTTGGCATTCCGTAGCAATGCGATTTCATCTATAGACCTCGGCTTGAGCGCGATAAGACTATATCAAAAATAGTCTGTAAGTTACTTAAACGCTAATGCACTCATTCACGTTGTTCTGGCCTCTTTAATTTGGAAAGAAGTTCGGTTTTTTGGCATTCCGTAACAATGCGATTTCATCTAAATACCTCGACTTTAGCGCGATCAGACTACATCAAACAAAGTCTGTAACAGGGTCTGTCAGTTACTTAAACGCTAATGCATTCATTCTGATTTACGTGGCTTCTTTATTTTAGAAAGAAGTCCGTTATTTTGGCATTCAGTAGCAATGCGATTTCATCCAAATACCTCGACTTGAGCGCGATAAGACTATATCAAACAAAGTCTGTAAGTTACTTAAACGCTAATGCATTCATTCACGTTGACATGGCTTCTTTTATTTGGAAAGAAGTTCGTTATTTTGGCATTCCGTAACAATGCGATTTCATCCAAATACCTCGACTTTAGCGCGATAAGACTATATCGAACAGAGTCTGTCAGTTACTTAAATGCTAATGCATTCATTCTGATTGACGTGGCTTCTTTATTTTAGAAAGAAGTCCGTTATTTTGGCATTCCGTAGCAATGCGATTTCATCCAAAGACCTCGACTTGAGCGCGATAAGACTATATCAAACAAAGTCTGTAATTTACTTAAACGCTAATGCATTCATTCACGTTGACCTGGCTTCTTTAATTTGGAAAGAAGTTCGTTATTTTGGTATTCCGTAACAATGCGATTTCATCCGAATACCTCGACTTCAGCGCGATAAGACTATATCGAACAGAGTCTGTCAGTTACTTAAATGCTAATGCATTCATTCTGATTGACGTGGCTTCTTTATTTTAGAAAGAAGTCCGTTATTTTGGCATTCCGTAGCAATGCGATTTCATCCAAATACCTCGACTTTAGCGCGATAAGACTATATCGAACAGAGTCTGTCAGTTACTTAAACGCTAATGCATTCATTCACGTTGACCTGGCTTCTTTAATTTGGAAAGAAGTTCGTTATTTTGGCATTCCGTAACAATGCGATTTCATCCAAATACCTCGACTTTTGCGCGATAAGACTATATCGAACAGAGTCTGTCTGTTACTTAAATGCTAATACATTCATTCTGATTGACGTGGCTTCTTTATTTTAGAAAGAAGTCCGTTATTTTGGCATTCCGTAGCAATGCGATTTCATCCAAAGACCTCGACTTGAGCGCGATAAGACTATATCAAACAAAGTCTGTAAGTTACTTAAACGCTAATGCATTCATTCACGTTGA
The DNA here is from genome assembly GCA_030412335.1 of Botrylloides violaceus. Lineage (NCBI taxonomy): Eukaryota > Metazoa > Chordata > Ascidiacea > Stolidobranchia > Styelidae > Botrylloides > Botrylloides violaceus. The sequence continues at coordinate 10,710 of JASFYC010000427.1, forward strand.
CCTGGCTTCTTTAATTTGGAAAGAAGTTCGTTATTTTGGTATTCCGTAACAATGCGATTTCATCCGAATACCTCGACTTCAGCGCGATAAGACTATATCGAACAGAGTCTGTCAGTTACTTAAATGCTAATGCATTCATTCTGATTGACGTGGCTTCTTTATTTTAGAAAGAAGTCCGTTATTTTGGCATTCCGTGGCAATGCGATTTCATCCAAATACCTCGACTTGAGCGCGATAAGACTATATGAAACAAAGTCTATAAGTTACTTAAACGCTAATGCATTCATTCACGTTGACCTGGGCTCTTTAATTTGGAAAGAAGTTCGTTATTTTGGCATTCTGTAACAATGCCATTTCATCTAAAGACCTGGAATTGAGTGCGATAAGACTATATCGAACAGAGTCTGTCAGTTACTTAAACGCTATTGCATTCATTCTGATGTACGTGGCTTCTTTATTTTTGAAAGAAGTCCGTTATTTTGGATTCCGTAGCAATGTGATTTCATCCAAAATACCTCGACTTTAGCGCGATAAGATTATATCGAACTGAGTCTGTGAGTTACTTGAACGATAATGCATTCTTTTCATTGACATAGCTTCTTTATTGTGGAAAGAAAAATGATATTTTGGCATTCCGTAACAATGCGATTTCATCCAAATACCTCGACTTTAGCGGGATGAGACAATATTGAACAGAGTCTGTCAGTTACTTAAACGCTAATGCATTCATTCTGATTGACGTGGCTTCTTTATTTTAGAAAGAAGTCCGTTATTCTGGCAATCCGTAACAATGCGATTTCATCCAAATACCTCGACTTTAGCGCGATAAGACTATATCGAACAGAGTCTGTCGGTTACTTAAATGCTAATGCATTCATTCAACCTGGCTTCTTTAATTTGGAAAGAAGTTCGTTATTTTGGTATTCCGTAACAATGCGATTTCATCCGAATACTTCGACTTCAGCGCGATAAGACTATGTCGAACAGAGTCTGTCAGTTACTTAAATGCTAATGCATTCATTCTGATTGACGTGGCTTCTTTATTTTAGAAAGAAGTCCGGTATTTTGGTTTTCCGTAACAATGCGATTTCATCCAAATACCTCGACTTTAGCGCGATAAGACTATATCGAACAGAGTCTGTCAATTACTTAAATGCTAATACATTCATTCTGATTGACGTGGTTTCTTTATTTTAGAAAGAAGTCCGTTATTTTGGTATTCCGTAGCAATGCGATTTCATCCAAATACCTCGACTTTAGCGCGATAAGACTATATCGAACAGAGTCTGTCAGTTACTTAAGTGCTAATGCATTAATTCTGATTGACGTGGCTTCTTTATTTTAGAAAGAAGTCCGTTATTTTGGTATTCCGTAACAATGCGATTTCATCCGAATACCTCAACTTCAGCGCGATAAGACTATATCGAACAGAGTCTGTCGGTTACTTAAATGCTAATGCATTCATTCACGTTGACCTGGCTTCTTTAATTTGGAAAGAAGTTCGTTATTTTGGTATTCCGTAACAATGCGATTTCATCCGAATACCTCGACTTCAGCGCGATAAGACTATATCGAACAGAGTCTGTCAGTTACTTAAATGCTAATGCATACATTCTGATTGACGTGGCTTCTTTATTTTAGAAAGAAGTCCGTTATTTTGGAATTCCGTTGCAATGCGATTTCATCCAAATACCTCGACTTTAGCGCGATAAGACTATATCGAACAGAGTCTGTCAGTTACTTAAATGCTAATACATTCATTCTGATTGACGTGGCCTCTTTATTTTAGAAAGAAGTCCGTTATTTTGGCATTCCGTAGCAATGCGATTTCATCCAAAGACCTCGACTTGAGCGCGATAAGACTATATACAACAAAGTCTGTAAGTTACTTAAACGCTAATGCATTCACGTTGACATGGCTTCTTTAATTTGGAAAGAAGTTTGTTATTTTGGCATTCCGTAACAATGCCATTTCATCTAAAGACCTGCAATTGAGCGCGATAAGACTCTATCGAACAGAGTCTGTCAGTTACTTAAACGCTAATGCATTCATTCCGATTGACGTGGCTTCTTTATTTTAGAAAGAAGTCCGTTATTTTGGCATTCCGTAGCAATGTGATTTCATCCAAAATACCTCGACTTTAGCGCGATAAGATTATATCGAAATGAGTCTGTGAGTTACTTGAACGCTAATGCTGCATTCTTTTCATTGACATAGCTTCTTTATTTTAGAAAGAAAACCGTTATTTTGGCATTCCGTAACAATGCGATTTCATCCAAATACCTCGACTTTAGCGGGATGAGACTATATTGAACAGAGTCTGTCAGTTACTTGAACGCTAATGCATTCTTTTCATTGACAGAGCTTCTTTATTTTGGAAAGAATACCGTTATTTTGACATTCCGTAACAATGCGATTTCATCAAAATACCTCGACTTTAGCGCGATAAGACTATATCAAACAGAGTCTGTCGGTTACTTAAATGCCAATGCATTCATTCACGTTGACCTGGCTTCTTTAATTTGGAAAGAAGTTCGTAATTTTGGTATTCCGTAACAATGCGATTTCATCCGAATACCTCGACTTCAGCGCGATAAGACTATATCGAACAGAGTCTGTCAGTAACTTGAACGCTAATGCATTCTTTTCATTGACGTAGCTTCTTTATTTTGGAAAGAAAACCGTTATTTTGGCATTCCGTAACAATGCGATTTCATCCAAATACCTCGACTTCAGCGCGATGAGACTATATCGAACAGAGTCTGTCAGTTACTTAAACGCTAATGCATTCATTCACATTGACCTGGCTTCTTTAATTTGGAAAGAAGTCCGTTATTTTGGAATTCCGTAACAATGGGATTTCATCCGAATACCTCGAATTCAACGCGATAAGACTATATCGAACAGAGTCTGTCAGTTACTGAAATGCTAATGCATTCATTCACGTTGACCTGGCTTCTTTACTTTGGAAAGAAGTTCGTAATTTTGGTATTCCGTAACAATGCGATTTCATCCGAATACCTCGACTTCAGCGCGATAAGACTATATCGAACAGAGTCTGTCAGTTACTTAAATGCTAATGCATTCATTCTGATTGACGTTACTTCTTTATTTTAGAAAGAAGTCCGGTATTTTGGCATTCCGTAGCAATGCGATTTCATCCAAATACCTCGACTTTAGCGCGATAAGAATATATCGAACAGAGTCTGTCAGTTACTTAAACGCTAATGCATTCATTCACATTGACCTGGCTTCTTTAATTTGGAAAGAAGTCCGGGACCTATCTTTTATCTAAAATATTATCGTTCATCACCATCCATCTTCGATTTCGGAATAACAAGCTTCCCAGAATGTTCCCATTTCTACAAGTTTATCGCGGGGTTGTTGGTGGAGAGAGAATATCGTAATGTAGTTGAACTCCGCGCTGATCTGACTCCAAACTGCGTGTTCGAAAAAACCCACGATAAACGCCACGTCAGTGACGTACGCTTCTATAGAGCTCTTCATACAGCGGTCTGTCTATATAAATACTGTTCTTGCACGAGTCTTAGCTGAGACAGAATTGATGCCGAATTGATGATTATATTGAACCAATATTCCAAGTCACTTCGATTACACGTTCGTACGATGAAACAATATTAGTAATGCCGAATAGACAAGTCGAATGGTGTATTTTCTATGACTACATGTCTACAGCGCATGTGTGCTCCGTTGCGGCAGACAACCAGATACCGAATGTCGGAATAAAAGAATCCCGATTTCGAATTCAAGACGTGGCGCCAAATGTCATCACGTGGTTCGACCACGGGAAAAACAATCCCAAATTATGTCAGCGAATTATCTTCGCATGGCTTGAAATCTTCTTTATAATAATAACAGCGGGAGTTTAGCGATACTGTTATGATCGGAACAGCAGGAGTGTATTTTGTTACTACTAAGTCAATTATCGATTCCATGTGCTATATGAGCTAGTTAATTATATGTCTTGTTTGGTATAACCCACTAATGGATAATACTCTAAGAGAATTTAGGTCATGTCCGAGTGTCCTAGATACGACAGTTGATGTCGCGTATATACATTCAGAAATGTATATGCGACACACAAGCTTTTTTCATAGCGGACTTTAGGTTCTTTCTAGCGCTTGATCGTGGCTAAAAACGAGAGGCTGTAATTGGTAGTATCGAGTATTGCTGACTTCAACTAATAACCTTTGTGTTGATCTGACGAAGTCCGTGGTGAGTGATAATCCCTTTATTGTCAAAAGATCGTCGCAGGAAATATCAGAAACACCCGGAAAAGCGAATAATCAACTGTAATCGACGGGGGTGATACGAGGTACTCGTTTAGAACCACCGTGACAGACTTTGCTGAAGCTCTTTCATCCAAAAGCTATAGGATCACTATTGAGGCGCTACCTACACACTCCGGGGCAGGAGGCAATAGAGAATTCATACGCACCTTCAAGTCCTTATAATAGCCTACAGAAGAGCTGATATAACCTACGGTATTGCAGCAATTACTTTTTTCTCGGTTCGGGCCATTGCTGCCGATAAAACTATAACCTTGTCATTAACCACTATGATGGTTTTTAGAAAATAGTCGGTCTCCTGCCAGACAACCAACATGATGGTGCAAATCTTCTCTCGTTTAAAAACATGTTCCCGTCGGTATTTTAAGTTCTGTCAGGTGTCTCTAGAGAGCTAATCGATAGTAGTTTCATAATCACGTGTTGTTATTATCGTATACCTACCGTAGGGGATTCCCACCAAGAAAACGTGGATCAGCTGATTTTGTTCAAATTACCTACCCTTGAATTGCATGCTTCTGTCGGTGTTTCAACCTCTTTTTGGTGTCGTTTGAGAGCGTGTGTCATCGGGTAATGTTTTGGCGGTGTGGAGGAAGGGTTTGGGCAGGTTGGGTGGGACCAGGGTAAACTTGAGTGGGTGTTAAGGTAAGTGCTGCTTTGTGATATGAATGTCTTGATTTATGTGATATTATTGAGGTGTTGGGGCGGCGGCGATGTTATGGGAGGGTGGGGACAGTGCAGGGGGAGTTTGTATAGCTGTAACGTCAAAAAAAAAAATTTTGGGTGGGGCAGGTGCGGAGGGTCGATGCGGGTGCGGAGGGTGGGGCGGGGTTCTTACGGCGGGATGTGAGGGTGGGGGTTACGGGGGCAAGGTAAGGTACAATTGGCATGTGAATATAGATCAGAACTACAATGGAAATGAGTTTTAGGCTGTATGTAATGTGTGGGTCAGGGGTGGGGTTGCAATGAAGGGGATGGATGGGTATGTCACATTTTCTGCAGGTGAGAAATTAGTTGGCAATAGGTTTATACTAGATATTTGCAGGAATTATTGGTTTTTTTGGCCTACAAATACATCTAATGTCGGCAAAAGCTTTGATTGACAGGAGTCTGGAGGCGTGGCCAGGAGGCGTGGTCGGTCGGAAATTTGTCAAAAAAGGGTACAAAATGAAATTTTTTTGGAATTTTTTTTACTGGAGTACATGCATGAAGGTCAATAGATGATATTGTGGGGGATTATAGCAGTATTTTCAGATAGCGACATTTCTCTCGTTTCCTGGCAGCCAAAGGGGTTTTTTTATTTTCAAACACTCTGGCAGCCAAAGTGTTTGTAGTC